>JARKHS020002100.1:0-25329 GCA_030143305.2 Amblyomma americanum
CGTTGTTCTGCCTTCCCTTTCCTGCATTAGAGGACGGGTTTAGGCCTCGCCTTCGACGCGATTCGCGTAATGGTCGACCGCTGAGTTCGAAAGCGCGGATTCTGAAAAAAAAAAAACAGTGTGAATTTAGCTGATCTACCACGACAGGCTCTATGCAACAAAAAAAAATATACGGGATGCCGCCTAATACCACTTGGGCTTCCATTCAGCTTTGTTGTTTCAATGTAGCGAAGACAGGGTTAATTTTATGAAACTCGCCTCTGCAGGTATGAAGGAGATGCTTCGGATTGTCGGCGTGAACGACTGGGTGTACTGGCTCAGCCACTACATCAGTGGCTTCTTTATGCACCTCATCATCGTGACCCTCATGATGCTCTTCCTCTGCGTCAAGAGGAACGAAGAAGGCCGGGCTTTCATCCAATTCAGTGACCCACTACTCCTGTTTTGCATCCTGATGTGTTTCTGCAGCTCGTGTCTCTGGCACGCCACGCTCCTGTCGATGTTCTTCCAGAGCCGTAAGTTAGATGCTCAGTAGGCAGCATGTTCCGGCTGCAGAACTTTCTGTGATTTCAAAGTAATTGCTATCATTTGCGTCACGAATGCCGTAAACAAGTGAAACGAGGTGCTCACGATACACCGACCGTAGCGTCACCGAAAAATTTTAGAGTATCGCATTCCTTTTCCACGTGCCGCCTTGCTTGGCAGGAGTATGGCCACCATAGTCCAGCGTTACCGGAACAGCGAGCACGAAACTTAAAAGGTAATTTTTCATAAAGCGGAGGTCATCCAAGGCCTTCGAGTTGTTCTCTGGGGACTGCAGACATGCGCAAGTCGTTCTTTCGAGTTACTTCTGAGTTTTCGTTCATTATATCACTAGAATTGCCTCTGCTAGCAACGCAGAAGATTATCTGCAATTCATAACACCGACGTTACGAACGCAGACGTGATTTCTTCGCCGGGAGCGAGAGGCGGCGGCAGCCATATACCTTCCTGAATTGTTTGCGGGGAAAGGGGGACTGCGGTGCTCTAAAAAAAATTCAACTGTCTCTGACCGCGGTTCATTGTTACTGAATATTTCACTGATGAAAGTAATCATCACCATTATCAGCCCAATTTAGATCATTGAAGGGCAATGACGTCTCCCATATCTCTCCAATTATCTCTGTCCTGTGCCCGCTACGGCCAACCTGTGCCCGCACACTTCTTAAATCCGCCTACTTAACTTTCTGCCGCCCCCTGCTACGCTTCCTTTCTCTTGGAAGGGAGAAATCCGTCAATCTTCCCTGTAAAAAGTCGTGCCATGACAGATTTTATACACTTAACTACGTATACAGTCGTGTACAATTTCGTGTGCAACGTGGCGTGGAATAACACATTTCTGTGCGTATAGTCACGCACAAATCTGCATGCCATGCCGAACTCCCATTAGGTACCGCTGTCGTGTGATGACGAGTAAAGGGAGGATAAGAAAGAATAACTGCGATAGAAAATTCTCGGTAGAAAATACAGCAAAACTGAATGACAAGGTTCCGCCTCGGAAGTGCCACTCCTCTCACGCAGCACACTCCGCGGTGGCCGGCGCCATGCTCTACTGGACGTTCAGCTGTCTCATGCCCTTCTTGGTGCTGGAGAATGCTGGCGGCCAGGGCTACCACTTCATCAAGCGGTGGCATAAGCTGGCCACATCGGTCTTTCCTGGCATGAGCTTGCACTGGAGCTTCCGCGTACTTGAACGCTTCGAAAAGTTTGGTGAGTACCACCTGCGCCAAAATGGCAGCGCTATTTTGTTGTTCACTGCACCCATGCCGTTTGCCAAAAATCCGCCGTGACACTTACAAATGCTTACGCGTGAGAAAACGAAATAATTAAAGTGCGAAGTCATGCTACTTCGCACAATGACTACAAGACATAACATGTATACTTTAGAGAAATTTACATTACGTTGCTTCTAAACTGGTGAGTCATGCTACGCAGTAGTGCTGTGTTATGTGTCATGACTATCATCTCGCGTCATGGCTATGATACTTGTGGAGTGGTAAGTCATTCTGCATTGCAGAATGATGATGGCCACTCACGCTTTGTAAAACTCTAAACACCTTATATTTTGTTACTTGTAAAGTGCTGAATCATGCGGCATGACTGACTACGCATCATGAAGTGAGTTGCAGAATGATTAGTCATGACAATCACCACGCACCATGACAACGCATACTTTGTACAAGCTCTATACCTTACATTACGCTGCCTGTAAAGTACTTATGTCATGATACATTGCAGAATGAGTTAGTCAAGAGTCATGAATATCAGTAGGGGTCACGACTATGCATACTTTGTAAAAACTGTATGCACCTTACATTGTTTCTTGTGAAGTGCTTTCCTATGTTACAGAATGACTGACTTCTTGTGATCTAATTAATATGATTCATTGTCATAGAATTGCTATGAGTCATAGTCGTGGTCTTGACTATGACTAGAACCATGACTACGGATGCTTTGTAAAGCGATATAAACCTTCGTGTAGCCAACTTCGTTCTGCAAAGACCCCACCACTCTAGTTTTTATGGTGATGCAGTAGCAGATCGGGAGCCAATGACTGATAGTAGCAGTCAACTTTTATTTTCCACCGAGTACGCGTAATGTCTTGATTCAAGCTTTTTTCAACTTCTTGTAGGTCCCTCTTAAGTAGTTTATGTACTTAAAAAAGAGACAGGTTACCAGAAAAAATTGATAAGGTTAAAAATAAAATATTCGAATACATATTTTCTATAATTAACGCAAACTAAATATAAAATCAAATCTTGTTTCATAATATGCGCTAATGATTATGCAACTGGCTTTAACCTTTAGGCTTTGGAAAGTAGGGATATAATTTTTGCCACATCATATTCCGGAACATTTAGCGATAAGTAAAACGCAAAATGTAAGAAGTCACTGACTTGCGAAAAAATTAAGACATGAATGTGGTCCATATTTTGAACCGACACTGAAGACAACTTCACAGCAGTAATTGCTCTCAGTAGAAAGTGATTCCATTTTTCTATCTGTACGTTAACATTTGTCTTCCTGCGAGCCATTTGTGGCTAAGAGAATAAAGCTCAAAAATTTTCCCGCCATTCATTCAAAACTTGTGACGTCAACGCCGGAAAGGACGAGTTGTACCCTTTTTGAAGTGAATGGCTGTGCAGCATCTACTCTGGGAACCTCAAAGAAAATTCAGTGCCTGTGCACGCTCTTTACTTGCAAAATAGGTCGTTGGTGGTGACACCTGTGTTTTCTCTTCTGTTCGTTTCTACCGTATAAAAGCTCCGCCTTAGGCGAAAGTTAATTCGTTACCTTTGGAATGCGCCTGAATGCCGTAGTGTATTGGTAGGCGCCTGAATTCCTCACATTCCTCAGAGTCCCTCTATTCCGTAAGGAATATAGCAAGAGACCACAGTGCCGGTACATAACGCTGAGTATAGTGTATCACTACGTTCTCCGCCGCATTTTTTTTTTTTTTGACGCAGGCCATACATTGCGCCAAGAAACTTTTTGCCCACTGCAAGTGGGGTAGCACTAGAGAACTAAGGTGGCTATTAAACTAGCGGAATCAAATGCGGAAAGATTCAAAGAGAATGCAAGTTTCACGAGCGAGGATATTTACCGCGACCGTCAAACGTTATAAGCTCGCTTTCTGACTCGCAGTGGAATTCGGTGCCAACTGGGCAAACTTCTATGACCGCGTTGCTACACCGGACAACGTGACCTTGGCTGAGATCGTGTTCATTGGCGTGATGTGCGACTGCTTCATCGCCATACTGGTGTGGTACCTCGACAACGTAATGCCCACTGGCCCGGGGATTGCGAAGCCATTACTCTTCCCGTTCAAGGTGCGCGTCCTAAATGTCGTTAGGAAGTTCGAACATTCTCTAAAATGTCTTCATTTTAACTAATGAAACATTGTTAACGAAGAGGGCTGTCTGTGAATCATCGATTAACTGCTGGAACAGAGTGCATGGAGGACAGTAGGAACATTACGGGGATAAGGTGGCCGCAATTGGTACTGGGCTGGGTTAATTTCGACGGATATGGAGGGGGCTTCTTTTCTGAAAAGTGCGTAGTTAGAATGATGATGGTGACGAGCTGCTCAAATGAATGTGCTCAAGAAAGTATTCATTTAAGGGAGGCACTGGAAAAGCATGTGGGATACCTACCGCCTAGATAACGTGACCTTGTGACGTCAAAATAACCTGCTCAAAGCAAGCTTGGAGCTCGCTAATTTGAGCCCCGGAAAGAGCGCAATTCACGAACTCATTTTACGCCCAGTGGTTTATAGATTAACGTCAATGGCAAAACGCATTAACTGCAAAGCGCAATCACAAAGGAGACTACGTTCATAGAAAAGTTGGTCAGCATTTTTAGATACTCGCAAAAGAAAACAAAGGTGAGGACGAAATACGCCCAGCACAGTGCAACTTACAACTGTCAGTTCCTCTCCGCCGCCTATGTCGAAATCTTTAAAAACTTGAGAAGCAGAGAATATATACAAAAATGTAAAATAAAACTTACGCTGTGATTGTATTGGCCGTTGATAATTATTTTACGCGACAATTTTTTGCGAGGCTCTGTGGTTCTGCTTTGTTAGCTGGCTTATCGCTTTATGACAGCCTGAATGAAGCAAAGATTTCCATCTCCTTACTCGTGAGGGCAATTGAACAGCCATTGACGTATGGCCCCGGTTCTGCTGATTTCAACTATATACTTCTAATATTTAACGGGTCAGCCTCTCTTTCGAGGTCGCAAGAATGATTGTTTCATGGAACTTTGGAACACCCTTCTTGCATCTCTAACAATTATCGTCCAAAGTTTCCAGTCCGGTTAGCAACATGCTTGTGTTTTATGTTCTGATAATATTTCATTAACGCATCGTGCACTTTGGTCGATGTTGGTCTATCCTCACGGAAGTGAAATCTTATTGCCATCCCGGTGGAGCCAGGGATGAACTGAAACTTGTGCACATTGCTGCATGCCCTTGTCTGGCCTTTTACACCTTTTCTTGTTCGTCTCCTTGCACATCCCTATCAGCGTTATTGGGGCTGACATCACAACTATCAGTATTTGGCTCCCTGCAAACTTTATGGAGTCCATGCGATACCTACTACATCCTCTCCTTTGTTACGTTGCGAATGCCGAAGCAGCGCACAAACTTCTCTACCTACGTAACATTGCGCAAGTTAGCCCTGGTACAAAGTTTGGTTCAACAAATTCTTTACGCATCTCAGTGGAGCTACTGGGTTCCCAACATCTCAATAATCCCGCCACCGGTACTGAGCCCGGAAGAGGTGCAGAACTTTGAGGCGGATCCGAAGAACGCAGCGGTCGGAATTGACGTGTTCCATGTCACCAAAGTAAGTCCACTTTGCTCTGCCAGCTTACACAAGGCAGTAAAATTCGATCGCAGTTTTAATCGTGCTTCTTTAATAAGCGACGCCTTTATTTCCTAGCATGATCTTTCCTTAATCTAAGCGTCCTAATGCGAACGAGGTAGGCGCAAAATTTGAAAACAATATTAGCATATTTTGTTAGCACATTTTATAATGCCTATTTTTTCGGTGGTGTTTAATGCGACGTTTTAGCTTCGCACGCCGGAGCGTGCAGCCACAAATATGATGATCATTTGAGCAGTGAAGTTCGAAACCATCCTTAAAATTTCTATCACGATCGAGCCGGAGAGCTGCCGAAAGCACACTTGCTTTGTTTATCTTGGCAGATCTGCATAAGCCGCTTGCGTTATGGTGCTCGGCTGCCGACCCAAAAAGCGTGGGTTCGATCCCGGCCGCGGCTGTCCAATTTCATTGCAGGAGAAATGCTAGAGGCCCATCAGCTGCGCTTTGTTGAGGACGTTAAAGAACCCCAGGTGGTCGAAATTTATCGGAGCCCTCCACTACGGCGTCCTTTATAGCCTGAGTGGCTTTCTGAAGTCGCGCCCCATAAAACCCTGTATTTACAATACATATACAGGTGTCCCACAAGTTTTTGGAATCGCCGAAATCACAACAAAAAAGCTGAATTTTCTTGCTAAGTAGAGGTACAGCCAGGCATTCAGAAGTACATTCTTCAGGTCGCGAAGGAAAGTTCGGTGCACATCCATCAGTTTGTTACTGCATGCTTATATGTTTCAGAAATTAACCCTTGTAATTTTCGTGCTCCGAAATCTTTTGCGGGCGCCTGTACACGACTTTTCCTTGAACCGAGATAAGCTTTAATGGCCGGCCGGGCGTTAGCATTGGGGTTCGGCACTGGGTAAGCGAAGATAAAATACCATTCCTACTACTTCAATTTAAGTGACATTGACTCTACCGCTCCTTTAACCCGTTAGCGGGGTATGTTCAGAGGTGCTCTCAGTATTTAATTCATCACGGGGATTATTTGCAGGATTACGACGGCGTGGTGGCCGTCCAAGACGTGAGCATGCGGATCTTCGAAAACCAGATCACCGTGCTTCTCGGCCACAACGGAGCCGGCAAGACTACTCTGCTTAACATGGTCACCGGTGAGGCTAAAGCGTGTTGTTTAGCTGCCTCGACAGTCATGGCGGTACCGCGCAGAGACTCGACGCTTGCCATCTCTGCCTCTTTTTTTCCTTACTTCATAACTATACGTCAAGAATAAAAATAAAACTAGAATTACACACCGTTGCGAAGTCTACGCGGAGGACTTCGACATTTACTTTGTAAGGTGAATGAATGAGAACGAAACATGAAAAAAATGAAAATGAAAATAAAAAACAGAAGGCTTATTTCCTTTTCGCCAAACTAATCCAACTAAGCAAAGCTAACGTGCTCGCAAACATTTTTTTTCAGCCAGCAGCCTTTGAGAATAGCTGTTCCCTGTTTAATACCCCTGTCACACGGGCATTTCAAAGGAAGTCGAACCGATAGCCTATCGACTCAAAGGCGATCGAGCGCTGCTACACGGGCAGTTTCAATGGCCATCGAGTGAATAGTCTATCGAGTCAACGGAGCAGCGCGGAACTACATCGAGATTTCGAGGGCCTTCGAGCGCTGCCCAAGGCTGCTAGCGTTGCTTCGAGCGGCGCCAAGCGCACTTTCGTACACGACACATTCACGGTACAAAAGCATGAACAAACATTATTCGCCTAGACTTTAATGCAAGCAGTCTGTACAATAATTTTAAAATTGTACCAGACTGATTTTAAGCTCATTAGGCGCATTAATTTTCCGTTGCTGTCTTTGCGTTGCTTGCGTACTTAGCGTTGGCAAAATGGCGGCGCCCTGCCCGCCCGCTTCACAGCGATAACGGCTTCGTCGCTAATCCCTCAAAGCAATGCCGTGTTCTAAGCTCTTGTATTCGCCTTCGATTTTGCCCATTCTTACCCTCTCATCAAGTTTCAAAAGACAAATAGCTCTTGGTTTTCAGATATCAAAGCGATTTTCCAGGTCTTATGCCTTACGAACCAGCGCTCCGACGCAGTTGGACTGGCTTGGTTTTGGCTTGCCTTGTATTAAAGTGGCTACAGCAGTGTCTGCATCTGTCCGTCGCGTACGTGCAATTAAAAGGGTTTTAAATGGCCTTGCATTGTCAGCTATGTAGACCGGTCAACAGACATTATTTATTTATCTTCTAGCTATTGCTGTTAGTTATCTTATTTTTCAGAGTGCTGTAGCCCACCGTAAGTAATATCCATATTAGATTCTAGAATTTCGAAAACGCAGTTACCCGTAACGCTACGAACCAACAAATTCTCCCTACTTCGCGCAAATATACATGTGTTTTCAAGAAGCATGCAGGAAAAGAAACCCCTTTAGTGCACTTAACTCGTTGGGATAGCCAAAATTTCCTGAGCCACAGCGACGGGGGTGACAGAGTTTTCCCAATTCTAAAAACTTGTATTCATATTACTTACGGCAGGCTACATAGCTGTCAGTGAATAAGGACACATATTAATTTACCAGCCTATTGGTTAACGCGTCTTAGTTGCATTCTGATATCCTACGCCGCTGATAATGCTAAGCCGAAAAAAGCGCTCTTCTAAGTGAAGGCCTATTTTTATGAAATACCGAACTAAGATCTTAGGTTAATATCCTAGTGTAAAAAGATAAGGCCCCGGCGGGGTACAAAAAGATTCAGGCAGGGAGTCAGGCTGCTTTTTATGCAGGGCTTTAGTGAATCTAGAGTGGATTCTTGCGTAACGTTCACAGTAAAGAGAGGGCGATTAATCTTTAGTTAACTAAAGACGCGCTTATAGGGATGCACGTGTTTGGACCATCGAGCAGTAGCACAAGTTTGGAACTAGCGTCTTGACGTTCCCTACCGAACGTTTCTCACTGCAGGATTCACGGGTGCCAGTGAGGGCACCGTGGTGCTCGGAGGCTACGACATTATGAAATGCACCAAGGGCGCTCGCGAGAGCATCGGATTCTGCGCCCAGCATAACATCCTATTCGACGACCTTACAGTCGAGGAGCACCTGCTCTTTTTTGCAGTCGTAAGTAAAGTTCGTTGCTCATCGTTGATGTCATGACTGGAAGCAGAGGCAGGCTTTCTCTTGGAACACCATGCTTACGTATTAGGTCATAATGGTATGCAGGAATTCATGACCAGTCATTAACTCTTGTAATGATATTATTTATATTCCTACAGTTTATTAAAACGAATGTATACATTCTATATGTCGCTGAAAGCAGTTTTTAAGGAATGCTTGAGTTCCGTGTGACTGAATACAAATGGGCCAACTTCAGTTAGTAGTTCAATAAAATCAGTTTCGGGGCTAGTTGGCTCCAACTTCCTTATTAGGCAATTCTTTTCAGTACTTCATAAAGTTGAATTACAGCGCCTGTCCTGTCAATTATATGCCTGTGTCTTGGTCCTTCTTTAGCGCTTTAGAACTTTACCTTTTTCATTTGGAAGGGCCCACACGACGGCGGTAGAGAGCATATACAAAATCTGTCGAAGGCATAGCATATCACTAGTCCTATGCAATCGTCGGGCTAAAAAGGCACGCGATTATGGGGAATGCGCATAGCATGCTGGAAATAATTTATTATGCTGTTTAAAATTTACCAGTTGTAAATACTGCTATACCGATACATCCGCGAGTTCGTGATTGGATACAGTCAGATTGAAGATTCATGCTTCAAAAATGTTCTCGTAGCTGGTTAGAAAACTTTGTTCCCTGATACTGAAAGAGGTTATTACTCAGTGGCGTCCACCCACGTGCAGCCATACGGCTACAAAGAAAACCTCTGCAGCTTTCTTAGAAACTTTACAGTGAAAGAAAAATTCTTCCTGGTCCAGGATTCGAACCCAGGACTAAAGCTTCCCCGGAGCAGTAGCTCTTCCATGTGAGCTAACCGGAACGGTAAGCTTATGGTAGGTCAAGAGCGAATTGATCAGTAACTAGAAGTTGGAACAGTGTTGGTCAAATATTTATGCGAATCCCCCAAGGTGGAGTAGAGTTGTAATAAGGAAGTAATTACTCATTGTCATCCACCAAAGCACATACGTGCGGCTACAAAGGAAAGCTATACAGCTTTCTTAAAAACTTTGTAGGCTTTCTTTTGTAGTCACATGGCTGCACTTAGGTGCATGCTAATGAGCAATTACTCTTTTTTACAAATGTACTCTACCTTGGAGGATTCACCTAAATATTTGGCCTATACTGAAAGAGGGCGTCGAGAAAAAAAGAGGCTGACGTCGTTGTCTACGAGTATTCTTCTATGTCAATAAAGGTGCAGCGGTACAAGCGGGGTCGTTGGTGGCACGTGTAGTGTCGCAGCCCATGTTTCAGATTCACTATTACGGACGCCGCCACCTTTTCTGTTCCCAGGTTAAGGGCACTCCTTACAACGCGGTGCGCCTGGAAGTGGTCACAATGCTCCACGACGTTGGTCTGATGCCCTTCCGCTCAGAGCTGGCAATCAACCTGTCGCTCGGTCAACAGCGGCGGCTCTGCACCGCTCTGGCAATAATCTCGAAGCCGAAGGCAAGTGCGCGTACTAAAAGTAATAATAATAATACTTTATATGCGCCTTATGATATGACATGGGTGACCGCCATTACCCTGTGTATTGCGGCATTTGCAAAGCTGGAATCAGATGAATCAGAGGAATGTGAGATGTGTATCTTTTGTTAAATAAAAAGCACACGTCTCGCATGTCAGGATAACGTTTCTGTGCAGGATATTTTATTAACTCAATTTTCACTTTAGTGTCTGGAGCGGTTGTGTACGAAGGCCGAAATAGCCGTCTCGACGATACCGTGCGCACATGACGGAAGGGGAGAGAGGCGCTCGTAATGACATACATGACTAGAGCTAAGAGCCACCAAAACGAAGGAGCATAAGAGGATGATAAAACATTTATTTCAGCACTGCCCTGATTAGGCAACAGGGAGATGGGGATGGTCGTTGCGCAGTGTGGCAGTCCCCATTCTGGGATGCCATTGGCCGCCCGCGTTGCCTGTGCTCTCTGCACCAGGGCCTCCCGGTCTGAGCGGACAGAGCCGCCGCCCAGCTCTCCCTAGTAGGCTGACTTATAAAGGCTATATGTGTATTGTCCTGGCAGGCTCACGCCACGTGATACAGGTCAGCATACTACCTGCAGAATTAGCACCTGCCCGCGAATGTCGGGTTCACATGTTTTAATATGGTCGTATTTAAGAAAGACCCAGTTTGAAGCAGTCTAAGGTGGCACTCCTCGGTTCTGTTGAGAGCATTGGCAGATCCCGGGAGTACCCTCCAGCAGGAGCGTAGATGGTTTTGCAATATCCGCGTAAGGTACTAGCGGGATTGGAATGATCGCCACGGCAGAACCGAGGGATTGAGTGGACTCTCGGGCAGCCGCGTGAGCGGTCTCATTCCCTTCAACCCCCTCCTGACCCGGCACCCATGCTATCTGTTTTTTACTGATCGCCGAATCCGAATTGCTCTCAAACGCCAATAGTATTCTGCGGGAGAGTGGCACTGTCCTACCCTGTATGTAATTTCGGCAGGCCTGCTGTGAATCTGACATTACGTACGCTGCGTCGGAGTTGGTGGCGGCCATGCAGTGCAATCGCCACTTCCTCCAACATTAGCGCGTCGCTAGTTTTTACCGACAGCCCGTTCACCTATTTGCCTTCGTGCACCACCGCAATGGTGTAGTAGCCTCCTAGTTTGGACCCGCTGAATCCACGTAGTATATGTCTGTCTTATTCCCGTAGTAATTTTGCATAAATTTTACCCTAGCTTCACGCCTCCTCTCATTCTACTCTTAACTCATATCTTTAGGAAGCTGCTTAACTGTCAAAGTATGTTTTCATGCCTGCGAGATGTCGAATCTGGGATGTTTTTTTGTTCGCAGGTCGTGGGTTAGAATCCTACCGACCGCATGTGGTTGTTTTTTCGTCTGCTTTCCTATCAATTATCTTTAAGCCATCATTCACTATTAATTATCTAACAATCAACACCGCAAATTAAAAAAAAACATTCCCTACGCCCCTTGGTTTCGGTGACTATTGGCTTAAGTCATTTAAGCACATATGGCATCACAATGATGCCGGTCACAACAAATCGTCTTAATTTGCTACTCTCCTTATTTGCATATAGATTAAGGTGCGCAAAATTTTCACATTTGGACGAATGTCCCTGAACGTTATGCGATCTGCGTGAAAATGCAAAGCCGGGCAACGCATCTATGCAGTTCCATCTTCTTTACTTAAACCCGCATGTTCAGCAATGTTGCCAAGCAGCAACGACGCAGAATTAAATTATAGTGTGAAGCTATCGAACTCTGGAGTAACTTTCTCTGGCTGCAATGCATACCGTCCTCAGTCATTGAGCGTTTGACTAACCATGTGAATGCGGCCTATAAAGTACACCCGCTAACGAAAATTTCCGCGATAGGGAACCAATTCATTGCAACCCCGCCTCGCAACCAAGTCGTTTGATACTGATGCTATCAGTGAACCCTAGAGCAAGGAGCCCCCTCAAGACTGCAAGGAAATAATTTTTTCTCACACACCAACGACCCGTTAACTCTTGCTGCACATTGAGCGTGTGCATTGATCTGTGAGAAATCGTGCTGATGTTCTCTGCAGGTAATCATATTGGACGAGCCGACAGCCAATATGGATCCAGAGGGCCGCCGCGAGATGTGGGAACTGCTGCTCAAGATCCGCCGTAGCTGCTCAATCTTCCTTACTACGCAACACCTGGACGAAGCGGATGTGTTAGGAGACCGCATAGCCGTAATGGCCAGCGCCCGTATCAGGTGCGTGCCAAGCGTCAGCTCTGCAGTCAGGCTTAAACGGTAGCTATAGATTTTCAGTTCTTGTAAATGCTGGTGGCAGAAGCAAATGCTCTTCTTTTGTCGCGAGAGCTGCATACTGTTCAAAAATGCGAAAGTTCCACAGCCTCCTTTCCAGCTAGAAAGTGAAGCGGGCTTGTGAACGAAGCGGGTTTTGAACTTTAAGCCTCTTTTCGTCTTTTTGGATCAAAAGTAGGTACTATCGGGAGACTCAACTGTATTGCCACAACCATTAATCCTTCTGGAGACTAAATGCTAAGACGATAACAGTTAGTCTAGCCACGAATCATCCCTATTGCTCAACTATTCGTCAGGAGTGAGAAACGAAGGGATGCAACCGTTCATCCTAAGAAATTAGCCAAACGAAGAAAATTCCAGTGCGGGCCGTCGGATTGTAACAACTCTCTCGTAGATTGGGAGTCGGGCGCGCTTTGGACTGGACCACCTCCACAGCTGCTTCAGCCTTCCCAATACGTCACGATTTATAACATGCATCGCTATACCCAGTTTCAAACGTCAAGTGCAACGCTGTGAAGGCTACGGAAGTAGTCCGCAAAAAAATAGTGAGGTGTATTACTCCGCCCTGTTCTGTTGCCGTGGGCTCTAACGCTTGAATATTATGCCGCCTTCTGAAATGAACTGCATGCATCTGTTCATCTGATGCCAACCGCGTTAATGTGAGCTGTCCGAAATTCGTTGTCAGTGAGCTCGCACCGGCTTTTGGTCAGCAGTGGCGTTTTTTTTTCCGATTCTGCAGCATTGTGACTATACTTTTTAGATGGCAGCGAGAGATATGTGTGAAGAGATGACGTTCATTCGTCGGGTTTAATTAATTAGCACAGTGGTGAGTGCTCCGCCATGGCCCGATTAACAAGTGGCAGTCTGCAACTTTTGATTTCGCCGTTGCCGAGGGACACACTCCTTTGTGGGCCTCCCTTAAGGTACCTGGCATGTTGTGAATTGTTCCGTGCAACCGGTTAGCGGCGGATCCAGTCTTCGCCGAAAGAGTCTGGGACCGACTTTGGCTCTGTGCTGTAGAGTAGCCAAAAGGACTTGGCGAGAGCAATTATTTTTTAATGATCGTAAAGTTCAGAAGGAAGATGTCTGGTAATTTAGAAAGCTGCTTTATCATACATTAGCGCAGAAAATATATTCTAGACTTCTTAAGCGCCTATTTTCTGACTCTATATATGCAACATTCTTGTGCATATCTGCAAATCTTTTGTTTTTGTTAAGATATTTTTCGTTCTTAAGCAAAGCGCATTTTCTTTTGTCATTGAAAAGAGAGCTCTATAACTGGGCTATGATATGCGGCAAAAGAGCAGTATATTTAAAGTGATGGGCCAAATTGTTTTTACACACACCACCCCAATATGGCCTGTTTTCCCGTGTTAAGTGTTAAATTTAGAACATAGTCTTGATTCACACAGTGACAGGATCAGGAGTTACAGATTTGTTGTTGTGCACAAATGTATATGAAGGCAATACAGAGGCAAGTCAGCTTGTCTGGATTTCCCTGCTCTCCTAGAAGAGCAGAAGCTGCTCAGGCAGGATTTTCATTCAGCCAGGCAAAAACGGTTCCGAGCTGTGGGAGCGGCAAGTAAGAATCCAGTAAAAGTTGTACAACGCAATAAAGAAATATTTCGAAAGAGCAAACAATAAATGAGACAGGACAATAAAGAATGTTGACCCCATAGTGCATGCGAGAAATTACTTATTCTGGAAACAGCTAGTTGCATGGGTCGCCGTGCATACAAATTAAAGGACCCGTGTAGTGGAGGTACACCAACACACGATCTGTCAAGCGCTCCAAAATTGAAACATAATGTGCAGGCCATCGAACAACATTATTTCATACATTGAGAAGCTGACCGATGTCTGGACAGGGCTCAAAAAGCAGTGCATTTTCAGTCAACAAAATAAAATACCTGGGACATGTACTAACACAGACATGACTTGAAACAAATTCACACTAACCCGAGCAAGACCCAGCTTGAGATCAATCACGCTCTTAAAGATTAAGGTCAAAACATACACTACTGGCTACCTCAACACTGGCACTGCAGCACTGCATAACATGTCGAAACTATCAGAGATTGACAGTAATGCAAGACAACACCAAACCAGGACTCCATTTTCAGAACATGAAGATCAGACACCCATACATACCATTCCCAACCCTCACACACAAAATGAGGCCCATTCCTAGGGGTGTGTGAATGTTCAAAATTTTTGGTGAGCAAATTGAATAAATTCCAGTTCAATTAGTCGAACGAATCAAAGAGTACATGTTCAAAATTATATTAAGCAAATCGAATTGACACAATGCTTTATTAAGCTCCACGGAACTTTTCTGCTCTGAATCTTCCATAAACTGCACACATTGACGACGTGTAACACTATTCATATTCGAATTGGAAAATGTACCATTTGCACACCCTTACAAATTCTACTGCTCTACAGACACTATTAACATGACCACGCACCACCACCACCTCCTCCTCTGCCACCACCACGTCCTTCACATCCAGCTCACCGCCTACACTACAAGTTATTGCGTGATACAATTTCATGCTAATGAGCATATGCCTTTACACACATGCACACATATGAGTGATCACAGTATGCCGATGAGTCCTCTTTCTTTCCTCGATAAAACGGTCAACACACCCACCCATATGCACACATATTTTCACGTTTCCACCCACACAGGCAAAATGGTGATCACAATACGCCGATGAGACCTCTCTCTTTCCTCGGTAGACTCATCAACACACACCCTTATGCACGCACATTTTCACCTTTCCACCCACACACGCACAAAGGCGATCACAGCATGCCGGTGAGCCCTCTCTCTTTCCTCGGTACACTGATCAACACAAACACCCACATGCACAAATATTTTCACGTTTCCACCCACAAACGCACAAAAATGATCACAGCATGCGGGTGAGACCTCTCTCTTTCCTCGGTAGACTGATCAACACACGCCCACATGCACACATATTTTCACCTTACCACCCACACACGCACAAAGGTGATCACAACATGCTGTTGAGTCCTCTCTCTTTCCACGGTAGACTGATGAATACACACCCACATGCACACATATTTTCACCTTTTCACGCATACACGCACAAAGGTGATCACAGCATGCTAATGAGTCTTCTCTCCTTCCTCGGTAGGCTGATCAACACACACCCACATGCACGCATATTTTCACCTTTCCACCCACACACGCAAAAAGGCGTTCACAGCATGTCAATGAGTCCTCTCTCCTTCCTCGTTAGACTGATCAACACACCCCCACATGCACACATATTTTCACCTTTCCACCCACACACGCACAAAGGTGATCACAGCAGCCCGATGAGTCCTCTCTCTTTCCTCGGTAGACACTGATCAACACAAACACCCGCATGCACACATATTTTCACGTTTCCACCCATACATGCACAAAGGTGATCACAACATGCTGATGAGTGCTCTCTCTTTCCTCGGTAGACTGATCAACACACACCCACATGCATACATATTTTCACCCTTCCGCCCACACACACACACAAAGGTGATCACAGAATGCAGGTGAGCCCTCTCTCTTTCCTCGGTAGACTGATCAACACACACACACCCATATGCACACATATTTTCACGTTTCCACCCACACACGCACAAAGGTGATCACAGCATGCCGATGAGTCATCGCTCTCTTCTCAGTAGCTTGTGTATGCACATCTATTTGAAGTCAAACAAGTTCCTCGATGCTACTTAAATCTTCGTCACTGATATGAGTGCTCGACTCATCAGAAGAGGAATTTTACGAGTCATAAATGCCGAAGACAACCGGTTTAATTTCAGCGTCAACAATCATATCGCGTTGCCATGCTTCAGCCTCAACTTGCTCTTAATGAACACAACAGTTTTGCCAGTTTTCCTGGCTTACAGACGCCAGTGCTTCCGGCAGGAGCTTTTCCACTTCAATCAAAAGTGAAACGTTTGTTGCGACTTGCGATGTATCCCTTCACCTGGCTCCAGACAAGTTCAATGTGATTGAACTCACAGTGGTACTGTGGTAAACGATGCGCTTCGTGGCCATGGGTAGCCGCCATTGTGTAGATGCGGTACACAATGCTGGGTGTGTTTACCTTTTGAGGAAGCTCCAGCAGTTCTGCCCTCACCATGTTCTGTGACCACGGAACACCTTTTATTTTTGAGCCAAAGCTGAATAGCAGCTTTGCGCGTAGACTTGGTAGATGCTTTTTCAAGAGCAACGCTATGATATGGAGCGTTGTCCGTGACGACAATGCTATTGGCCGGAATGTTTGGCAAAAGCTTGTTGGCGAACCACTTCTCAAAGTAGTTGCCATCCATCTCATAGTGGTAGTCAGCGTGGTTTCCCTTTTTTGCTCTGGAGAATTCAGCAGCGTCTTGCAAGAGTCCTGTTGCACTGCTCCAGAATCTACAAGGATCAAACAGGCCCCTTTGCCCGAAGGCGCAGCCAATCCCGTTGTTAAACCTTTCAGGAAGGCATCCTGAGAGGACTTCACAGTCTTGTCCTGCCAGACGTATTTTTTGTGTGCCCTGCGTTGACCCAGGTTTCATTTAGGTAGATGATGCACCTGTAAATGCGAAACAACTGAGCACACGAGTCTCTGCAGGAAAACGGTGCTCGATCATTTCAGTACCCTGTGGAGTGCGTCCCACAAGCCATGTGTGACCAAGGGACTGAGAAGATCTCAGGCGACCCTTCTACATCGAATTCGCACGGCCTCTGCTCGCACTCCTGCATAGATGCATAAGACCGGCATAGCATCGTCTCTGCTCTGCTCTTTATGTGGTGTGTGCGGGGATATCGAACATTATATTATGTACTGCCCAGAGTACAACGCGGAAAGGCAGGTGATGTTCGCTTCCTTCAAGAAGACAGGAACCCGTCACAGCACAGTGAAGGACATTGTCTACCCGAGTGGAAACCAGACATGCAGAAGGGAGGCTGCACGCCTTCTTTTAACATTTCTGCAGAACACGGATCTTATTTTTAAATGGTGACAGCAGGAACGGACTATGGCCTACTGTGATTGAATGTGTGCGTAGATGGTGCTTCCGGAGTGGACTACTTTATACTGTGAGTGAATGTGTGTATGGAGTGTGGCACTACAATGGCGTATGTTCTACTGTGACTGAATATGTGCATAGATGGTGACTTCTGGAGTGGACTGTGATGTGAACTGTGTGGATTCATTGTGTGCATAGATGGTGACTGCGGGAGATAATGTGTGCTATTATAAAGACAGTGCGCTTAGCGGGGTAGATGCGGCATTGTTAATATCGAAGGGACGCTGCGGTGGAGCAATTGCCGGCAGATAAAGCAAGGCTAACCCCACCTGTAGCATTCAACACCTCAACCTCAACCTCACACGAGTTAATGCTTCTAAGTAAACAAACACACTGAAGCATGTAATTAGGCAACGCACTGAAACAAACACATTGCTGACCACTGTTTCTCAAACAGCCGCTCAAAGACAAACGAGAAGAATAATTATCTCGGTTTATTGCTCCCTTGCTCGGGCTTAAATTTTGCGCCCAGGCGGCATTCTGTAGCCAGTTTATATTCACTGTATGTTTGCATGGGTACTTGACTAATTCGGCAACATTTGAAATATCTTCACTTGCGGCGATTGCGAACAAATTGCCAACGTTCGCAGCAGTAGCGACAGTAACTGGCACCACCGGAGCAACGGGCAGCGTAGAGTGGGTGTTCATTCGTTTTTACGGTGACGACGAGATGGCACTTCCCATTGCAGTGCTACAACATTTTTGGCAGTTTTATTGTTCTTGCCTGACGCACCAATTAGGATTTAGCGATTAAATGTGACTCATGCAGACACGTGCCCCACCCAAACGTAGCGCAAAACTGGCCGTGAAACGTCATTTCCACGCTAAAGGTCAGCAATAGCTTCGTGGTTCAGACGATTTCTTTTAAGTGTGTTATTCTGAAGCGACACTCACTGTTACGACTACGAGGTTGCAACGCTAACGTCAAGCTCTATACGAAGCCAGTCTAAACGTGCTGCGTAAGAAAATAAGCAAGAACGAGTCGTACCGGTCCTGTCTTCGAAATTCTTTGATCGCCCGCAGGTACCTGCGACGCCAGGCAATGATGTCACTCCGCTCGATCAGCGCAAGATTCCGTTTTCTTTTTTCAAATCTGAATCCGACGTCCTTCATCAACCTCCACAACGTCGTTTTCTTGAACTTCCGCAGGTCGTCGTCCTCACTGACAGCCTTTAGCACACTGTCCAGTGTTGGGTCTTCCCCTTCGCGTACATACTGTGCACTTTCAGACGCATGGCATGGACTGTGAAGCTGTCATACTTGACTTTTCGCGGGCTTGAAAGCTTAACGTCGCGAGGTCTTTTCTTGGGGACGCCAAAGGGCCACACAGACGCTCCGCATTGATTTTGGCAACGGTACGGGGAGATACTCCGGTATCCTCGCTCGCAGCACTCAGTGCTTCACGAACAGACTTCTCCGCAGAACGGGTCCTGGTACGGGAGTACACATGTGCAATTACTTGCTTTGCGTGCCTTGACCGCTTGGATGTACGAACCTTCGAGGAAATGCGTACGGGGGACGTGGCCGAAGCCACTGGTGGTCGAAATTTCCGAAGCCATTCACTACGGCGTGTCTCATGGCCTGAGTCGCTTTGGGACGTTAAACCCCCTATAAGCCATGAACCATTTATTGACCTATGATTATTTTTGTTTATTGTGTACTCTCGCGGACTTCGATTGTAAAGGGTCTCAGTTTAACAAGCAGCAGATATCAATATTTGTGACTTACAGCGGAGCAGGAATGTCATTCGTCCCTCCGTTCGTCTCCATGCTACCGATGGCTTAAGATTTTGTCGTTGAATAATGCACATGGCTATCTCACCCCGAAGTTAGCATTTTCGTTGGCCAAGCTTGTTTCCGGGACTAACGGTCGTCCTGGCTCCCGAGGGGACGAAAAATCGCTCACCGCTTTGGTGGAGCCTTTGGACAAAACCTACTACCGTGAAAACCGTACTCCCAAGCTGGGCTATTTTAGACATATCTGCTTCCCGGTCTGCCCCTTGCTATCACAAGATGGCGCACTCAGTTTATTGCGCTTAAACTTTGCTTTAGCAGGCATTCTTACAAACCCATGCTCAGCGAATGATTTAATACTATGCTTTAAATACTAGCTGTTGCCTTTTGCGTGCCGTTTAAAGAGTAATGGCAGAAGGCCGCTCAATTCAGCTCGAAGCTTGAAATTAAGTGCTAATTTTCGCTGACCTTGTGTTCAGTCGACGAAGGAACACCTCCGCTAGATTAAGGGTCGCTTTTTGTCCTCAAAGAACTTGAAAAATAGCAAATCCTCTCTGGGATCGCTAAGCACGATCTATCGCGAACTCACATGGTACACACACTAAATCAAAATTGGCTACTGGTGATGTGTCACATTTTTTGTCATTTGAATTTGGCGAGCGCTGTTCCCGAAGCGGTCACGAGACTTCCGAGGTAAGCGGCGGATCTCTGCCGCAGCTGCATATGTTGCCAAAACAAGCGTTGCGGGCGCCTGAAACTTTCGCTTAAACGAACAGGAAACGTGTCAACTATATCGTTATCTACAATATTTCCACGGCACGACAAAAAGCCTAGCTTATTTTTTGCTGCGCTTGACAAGACGCTTCAACAATGTACAGACAACGTTTCCCTCTCCGCTCTACAAATATCATCGGTTCATTAAACCATGGATATAAAGCAAAAGCAGGGGCTGTATTCTGTAACCATCTATTTCCTGTCTATTCTATATGGTGCTCCGCAATTGGCCGCTGCTCCCTCTGACGTAGGTCGTCAGCGAAGACGCTACGCTGGTCATGGCAAAAACACGCCCATGATGGCACTTGCATAAACGCATCTCGAGTCCGCGTCGCACTGGCGGGCTGGCGCTGACGGCAGCAAATGAGGAGCACGATGGCACGAAGGCACACCTGACAAGCTCTATCGCCGCTAATGCAGTCTCGCCAAGAAATGGCGCTGATTGTGCGACGAATTAGAGTGGGCCGTGTGGCTCAGTAGGACTGCAGGAAGGATACAGGAGGCTGTATTTGTGTGATGTAATGATCTCTTTATGGGATTGGCAGTTTGCTTTCTCACCTACCGCTGCCTTTGCCACATTGAATACACAGCCTAATGAACTGGGAAATAGAATGAATCGTAACAGACTACGGCCCCAGGGCTACTGAAGCAACAATAGGTTTTAGAGCGCATCTCTTAAGGCACTGTTCGTGGGTTGAGCCACGTCGCCGCCCTCGGTGTGACAGAGCCAAACCACAAATAAATAAATAAAAATGAACACGGCCGCGACTGAGATTCTAACCCGAGGTATCGCGAACAGATCAGTTTCGCTATCCACCGTATGAGAGCCCTAGGCTGCCTCCGCAGTTTATCACGCCTCGTGTTAAACTGCAGCACACTATCATGCTGTGCATTGCACATCGTCGTAGTCTTCAACAAACAATGCTATTGGACTAATATACATGGCGTTTCATTTAAGAATTTGCACAATTTTCAAAAATAGGCTTTTTGAGTTACAAGAGCGCTTTTTTCGGCACAGCATTGTCAGAGATGTTCTACATCAGAATAAAACAAAGACGTGCTAACTTGTAGTCTGGTAAACTGATATTTAATGTTAACTTCTTAACATTTATATTTAGGCTCCTTAATTACAGACGGTCGTGTAGCCCAGCGTAAGTGAAATCCATATCGGTTTTTAGAATTTCGAAAACATGGTTGCCGTCGGCGCTGTGGCCCAGCAAAGTTTTGCTACATCGTGCCAAAATGCATGCGCTTTCGAGAAGCTTGCAGGCAAAGCAACTTTTCCAGTGTAAGTAACTCGTCGAAAAAGCCAAAATGTGTAGGCCCATAACGCTGAGTGTAGCCGTGCTTTCTAAATTGTAAAAACTGACATGGATATTACTTACGGTGAGCTACATGGCTCTCAGTAATTAAGGAGCCTAACAGTTCTAGGCTAACTAGGAGTCTTGGTACTAGGCTAACGCTGTAGCCAATCAAGCCTCGTTCCAAACTGCAACACACAGTCGCACTGTGCATTGCAAATCGCCGCCTTCTACTATCGTATCGAACTAATATCGTCACCTGACGTTCCGACGACTCAGGAAAGCAAACGAATGAGTCTACAGAGCGTGAGACACCAACAGACCTGCTCTCAAATTTCGTATTAGGCATGATGGTATTCGTCCCTACAATTTTAATTTCAATTTTAGAAAACTTTTTAATTAAAACTGTTGACTCGGGTTTCTCTCACTGGTGATATTGGTGCTGTTAATGCGGCTAAAGCACCTCTTTGTAATTAACAGCCTTAATATTTTCTGCTTCATTACTAAATGATATTTCGTTTGATTCTGAACGCTCTTACTGATATGTAATATTCGCTGACAAAGAAAGTAATCTTCCATAAATATATTGACAAAAGCAGGATAAATATCGCTCTCATGATGTACGAAAAAATTCTTAGGGAATTTTACCTAACTAGGAATTTACTGGCACGTTCTGTCAAAATTGCTCGCGTTAAATCTGCGCTCGCGAATATTGCACCCCACGAAGTTGGATACCTGCCGGTGAACTGAATGATTTATTTGTGACCATCCTGCCAAGCATTACAGATTAGTCTCGCACAATAGACAGGCACATGCCTCGGTCTTCATGACGTTCATTTCAATTTGCTAATCATAATGGTGACTTCCACCCTCACATCTCAGCGCGGTACATTGAAGCTCAGTTATTGTTAATCTGAGGCGCTATTATACACGTCTTATGCTGATTGCTGGCGCTTTCTCATTATTAATAGCGCTTGGTCCAAAGTTCGAGCTCATATGCTTGCTTGTTAGTGGACAGCACGCGCTTAACTCTAGACAGCAGAGCCGTGTTGCACGCGTACGCCTTTCTTTGCGCACTTTAGCTGGTACTTTTATGTGCCAGCTTAATTCGATAATGTATGGGTTACAGAATGGGCGTTCCGCCTGAGCGTTCTGCACTGATCGATTGCTGCAGCCGCAGGCAAACGTTCTGTCGATTTCTGTTGAATTGGTAGGAAGGAGGATCCCCGTATCTTATCTATTTTTTTCGAAGGGGCTAAATAGCTTATAATGTCAAAGCTGCGCTCAGAGTTTTTGCGTGTGCTTAGAAGAAATGTCCTTTACGCGGCAAAGGCCATAATTATGGCCTATTGCATCAACCAAGCCCTAAACCATTTTTTTTTCTTGTGGCTTATATGGGCCTTAAATGTTGCTTGACGTTTGTTGCGTGCCTAATTGCGAACACCTTGCGTGACGCTCTGGTATATTGATTGTGACGGAAGCCTTTGCTTGTCTCGACTGTTTGTTGGATTAGTTAACATAATAGCAGTGATTCAACTCGGCATTATTATAAAATAACATTTACAATATTTAATACGCATTGTACGCAGAGATTACTTTGCGAAAGTTTTCTAGGTTTTTCCCTGTGTGAAAAAAAAACGAGAGGTGTAAAGCACGGCTCAAGAGCATGAATGCCTCATGCCTTGCTATTACGCGGCTGAGGACGCTACTTAAAATGGCGTTCAACTTCACTTTTGCAGCACGAAATATGGATGTTGTTGATGTGCTCCTGGCCTTTGCCGTTTGAACTAGGCAGCGAAGGTTCAACCGCTTCTCTGAATATACTGTTAGGCTATAGTTTTCTTTTACAAAACTTTGAGCTCTTTTGCAAACATTTTGCTAGTGTTATTCATTTATTTGGCTCGACTTACTGCATGTTTGCAGATGCATCGGCTCCCCGACATTCCTCAAGCAGCGCTTCGGGACGGGCTACCACATGGTCATCAACAAGGTGTCGAACGGGTGCAAAGTGCCTGAAATTGAAGGCCTCCTGCACAAGTACGCACCCAGAGTGAGGCTGCAGACCGACTCTGAGAACAAGGCCGTCTTCATTTTGGGCCAGATCGTTGCCACGCGACGCATCATCACCATGTTCAGGGTAACGAACCTTACTGGGCGTGCTCATTACCATAAAGGCCGTAGCTTGTCTGAACACGCGGAAACGGCGTCATCATCAGTAAGGATTTTTTTTATTATTGCAGCTCGTACCTACTACCTGAACTAAACAAAAAAAAGAATCCTTGGTTAGCTTGTGCCGCTGAATGGAAAAAAAATAAGGAAGCTAGCATACGACAACGCCGACACAATTGTAGCCACTAGGTGGCCCTGCGTTGCCTCAGCGCTTTAGCAAGTCCGAATCTTTACCAAGTGTATCCTGTTTTCTTTCCTTTTGTTAGTGCTCAACAAACTGCAGAAATGGTACGCGCCGCTCTACACAAACAAGCATGAGGCTGACTGGGTTCTGTTTTCTGTCCTTCTGTTGATGCTTAACAAAGTGCAGAAATGGTACGGGCCGCAGTACACAAACAAGCATGAGGGTGACTGTGTTATGTCTCGCTAAGCCGAATTAAAGAAATAACATATAAACGAATAAGCATGCAAAGAAACAGAACTTTCAACAGACACGCCACCTTCGCCATAGCCACGGCTGCTGCTTACCTAAGACGACAGACTTTGCCGGTTACTGGCACGTTGGTCCCTTCCCGTTCCCACTCGGCTGCTTGGCGCGCAGGACGCGCTCAGGGGCACGCCCAGCTGCGCCTGTGACTGGACTAAACTTCCGGCGTGGATGAGCTCCTTGAAACAAATTGGCAGTGGCTTAATTTGGCTAAACCTTGAATTCAGCGAAAAGCTTCTCCACACATGGTCACTCAGCTCGTGGCTTCGCATCACCCCATCGCATGTTCTTAAGGTCAAAGGTTAACCAAAAGGTCATCCAATGTCAAAGGCCAAAGGTCAACTAAAGAGCATGGGTCAAGGTCTTTACACCATAACTGTACCACAAATGGTCATACACGGATATCCTTGGTAGGGCTGAAGCTCGTTCAAGGTCGTTGCGCTGCGCTACCCGAAGACCGCGTTACCTATAGCGTAGTGAAGCTTGTTGCTTTAAAAACATTTTCGCTGTAAAATTCGCGCTCACTACGCCTCGCGTGCCGCCGAGGTAGAGCGGCGGACAGAAGCCGGCTGCATGACGTTAACACTGCCCCCTAGATTCGCGCATCCGGTTGCCGCTCTCACTTCATGCGCCTACCGTTGAACCGAACCCGGAATCGGCTTCTATTGCCTCCGGTTAACATGCTTTGCTCATCAATCTTGCTAAAGTGCGTTGGCGGAGCAGTACAAGCTCGAGTGAAATGGCCGGTTCATCATGCCGAGGGTCTGCGTCATTCCGCTCTGCGGCCACCAGTGGGCGGAACGCCGCCCTGTTTTACTGCTACGCGTCAGAGAAAAGGCTAGCACCGCTGTCGGTCGTGGCTTTGAAATAAAAATAGCATTCCAAACTCTCAACTAGTGTTCAAGTAGATTGGACTAAGTAGTTTGCGGAAATAGCTTGGCCGCAGTTGGCACAGTACAGGTTAATTGAAGAGATAACTGAGACGCCTTTCTTCTGCAGTGGGCGCAGTTAGGCTGATGATGATGCTGGTAAGACCACTTCTGTGGCCCTAATACCACCCGTGGCCGTGATACTATCAGACCTGCTAGAAGGCTTCTGAAATGTTGTGCTTCTGTGTTCGGCTTCAGTTTCGACTTTCAATTCGGCCTCAGTTTCGCTGGAATTTCCAGTTTATGTTCGGCAGGGTTTGCCGAATATGAGATCTAAGGACATAGTTTATGTTTAAAGCACGTTAACACCTTTGTTGACGCTGCCACTCGATTTTGTCTAGTTTTGGTTCCAGCTGGGATATAATGTGCCAGAAGTAGCTGATCTTAAATATTGTATATTTGCACCACTCTCTGGAGCACTTACGGGTCACCAGGAGAGTTACATCCACCACACAATCCTGCCTTGTTCTCATTTCTGACTTCTTTCCACAGGGACACCGAATTCAATTATGGCCTATCAATAAGATACCATTA